>OY720452.1:4305952-4325952 GCA_963082715.1 Harpalus rubripes | reverse complement strand
CAGACTCTTATGCGATTCTTCTTGCTTTCTTACTGTTTTTGCTGGAGCGTCGTATGAGCCGATAGCATCTTGAAGCAATTTTCGCGAACATTCAGCGGCGACGCGAGGCTTCAGATGAAGATAAGATCATATCAGAGAGAAATACTGCGGTGGAGTTATTTTATTGTACGTTGGGAATTAATTGTGGGGAATAAAAGGTTGTTTTGGTTTTGAAATTTGATGGAGAAGAGCGATCGGGCAGATAAAAGAAATTGGAATAGTTTTTGCACAGTTCTGGGTAATATATTACTCGATTCTGATAAGAAATAAATGTAATTTAGTTAGTTTTGGCTGATTCATAAGAAAGTCAAATGTACAAGGGTTAACTCGAAAATAAAATATGGTATTATACATATTAATATAGAAATTTCAGGCATTACTGCAAAATTGAGATATTTTTAAAGAAAAAATAATAATAACAATATTCACAATTTACAAATTTTGAATTGAGTTAAATTAGTAAATGTGAATAGTAATATTTATAAAACAACCAACCACTTCAATCAATCGGCGTAATTCAAATTGTTTGATTTTTCTCTAAAAACGGCCACTTATTTATTACTCTATATTTCGAGAATGGAATCGAATTTCTATAATCTGTAAAAACAGTTTTATAAAGAAAGCTTTTGTTTATACTAATATAAATTAATAATCGACAATTTTTGAAAAATGTTATTTCGAAGTCAACCCAAAGTTGAAATTCTAAGTTCAAAAATTCAATTTTTTTAATGGAACATGCTTTTACCTTCCGCTACCCTTGGTAAGGGAGGTATAGGGATCGTGCTAAAAATCGCATATCGAGACTTTGGTAAATGAGCACGTTTTAAGGTCCCTAGAATCCAATTTTAACATATTCACGATCATGTCTGTGTGTATGTGTGTGTGTATGTATGTGTGGATCCTCCACTCTAACTCAAATACTATCATTCAGGAAATTTTTAAAACTTGTATTTCGACCTTTTTCTTATTTGGAATGAGCCCATTAGATTTTGGTGTAAATCGGATAACCGAAAATGGCACTTTACTTGAAGCACAAAATAGTTTTTTAGTGTTATTTTTTCGAAATTAATGTTATTATAAAAATTAAAGATTATTAAATTTTCTACAGATATGCAATAATACTTTTTCTACATATTTTATGAATAAAATTATGAAATTATCTATCATTTAAATCCCGAAGCCTACGCTTTAAACAAACAGAACACAGTTATTCAAATGTATGTAACTGACAGATAAATGTCACTATCACAGAACTAATCATATTAAAATAATATTAGTAACGTTTTAAAAAAAAAGGAAATAGAACAATAGGAAAGGAAATCAATACAGTCTCCAGCGTAAGTATGTAGGTATGTATTTAGATTAATAACAATTAACGATTCACAAAAAAGTTTAAGCTAATCCTCAATTTTGGATTCTATTCTGTCCCGGTATTTAAAATTTAATCTTCATTTTATTATAGCTCCGGTGGCCCAATGGTTAGAGCAACGCCTCATAAGTCATGAGTGCGCTCGGAGCTCTGGGTTCGAATACCACTAAAGCATGGATGTGTGTGAATGTGAACCTACTCTGTAATTAGAATTTAATCCTGTTGAGGGGTTTAAAAAAAGGTAATTACTTGGATTAGATTAGATTATATTCTAAGAAATAAACTGTCAAAATTAGAGTAAAATCCGCTAATCCAAAAATAAGGATTAACTTAATCTTTTTTGTGACTCGGGCTGTAAACGGCGGGAGGTATTGTGTTGGCCACACCAGATTTTTATAAATATTATTTATATTCGACTATCTTTAATTATAGGTAGATATACATTTCGTTGTGCTGATATTTGATCAAAAAGAATTTTCCAAAATACGGAAATTTTAGTGCCACTGGCCGACACGAAATTTTTCTTAAAACATAATAGTTATTACCAAAATAAAATAAATAACGTTTTTTTATACTTTTACTTATTTTTCGTTCTGAATATTTTATTATTTCAATTCGACAGTACCGGGCATGCGCTCTACGTTCAACTATTTAGTTAATAACAATGTTTTTTGACGTTTTGTTAATCGTTACACAAAAAAACTATTTGTGTTTTGTATTTAATTAGTTTTTTTAGTGACAAACTTGTGTTAAAACCGTTTTAAACATTGTGAAAAGTGTTAATTTACAAAAACATTTGTTTAAACATTGATGAATAATTGATAGTTATGACATTTACAAATCTGAGGTTAAGGTTAGTAGCAACAAACATTTTATTGCAAAAATATTGTATAATTTCGTGTTCCCGAATACAAAAACGTATTCTAGATATTCATTATTCATTTTAAACCTTTCAGACAAAAGTATTTGTTACAATTACTAATGAATGAACCACTTTGATCTATTTTCCGTATCATTATTTCGAAGCATTTCGTTTGTAGTGCAGTATATAAAAGTTTTCGTCTGGTTCACTTCTAAATTTAGTTTTAAAATAGTGAAACACTCTTTGTAATGGGAAATGCACATGTTGCAGAAGACAATACACACGTTGTGAGAATCTGAAAGCATCTTAATGATTTGCTCAGGATTTCTGAAGTTATATTTAGGTGCTTTGTATATATTTCGATGAAAGAACCAGAAAATAAACATTGATTTGGAATAGTAAATGTTTGAGGATGAATTTTGGCACCTATGATTGGAAAATATTGTTTGTGTGTTTTCGAAATTGGATAGTATTTTTGGATAGGAATTTAATTAAATAAACATTTGAGGTGACTTCATATTACATGAAAAATGTAAAATGTTTTTTCTGTGACCGAGAAAAAAAAATTCTATGATATCCAAATAAAGCAGTACACCGTATTGTGTTTATATTATTTTGATTCTTCAGTTGTCTAATGTAGGTTGCCTATAGGGTGCATAGTTGCATCGTACAACTTTCTATATTTCATTGGTAATAAGTTTGGAACAGCTGCAAAAACTGCTTCAACAATTTCTTGGGATTCTTCCGAAGGTTCTTCTCTAAATTCTTGGTATTCTATTTTAGAAAAATATGACAGAAAAATTCCTGTGGGTGCTCGGCAGAAGTTAAAAGCACATTTTCCGTATTTAAGCTTCCTGCATTCATATAACGAGTTGATTAGATTTTGGGTAAAATTGGATAAATGGAAGTGATACTTTACTTTAAGCCCATAACAATTTTTAATGAAAAACTATATTAAAATATAATCCAAAACTCAATTTTAGTATTTAAGACTTTTATATCATGGGAAATAACATATTAGATTTTGGCTAAAAATAATCAACTAGAAGTGATACTTTACTTGAAGCTCTGAACAGACTCTCGTGAAAAATATATGATATACTTCAAAACTTGTCAAATTTAGTATTTACGACTTTTATATAAAGGGGAACAACGTATTAGATTTATATATTAATGAGAACGACATATTAGATGTTTTCTAAAATTGATAAATCGGAAGTACTACTACAGGAAGCTATAAACAGATTTTCTTGAAAAAATATATTAAAACATAATCCAAAACTTCTCAAATTTGATATTTAAAACACGTGTATAATTTGAAACACGTGTTAGATTTTGACTATACCTATATGATAAACCGGAAGTGGTACTTAATTTGGTGCTCTTAACAGATTTTGGGGGAAAAACATAATAAAATATAATCCAAAATTTGGTATTACAGACTTTTTTATATATTGGAACAACAAATTAGATTTTGTTCATTGCTATTTCAAACATGGAATTGACGGAAGGTCATTTGTTGGCCACATCAGATTTTTTTCTTCTATGCTTTGTAATTGCACCTAGAGTTACTTCATTAATATATTCCAAATCAGATGTAGCAATTTGAAATCTGTCAATCGGCTTTAAGTTAATTATGTTTAAATATATGAACATCCTGATGCATTTTATATTGATATACTATTTAATAAAAGCTATGACATACCCAGACATAAATAATTAATATATAAATGGAAAAGTGAGTGCTTTTAAAAGCAATTTTTAAATTTTAATATCGATGAATGGCTTAAAATATGTTCAATTATTTACATCGCATACATCCTGAATTTATATGAGGAATAAACAGGTCATTATAATATATTCATTTAGTGGACAGTCCATTTGTGTATAATACATGCATATAATTATAAATAATTTTAGATTTTCAAACAAACAAAATATCTATGGTCTAATGCAAGAATAATGACAGTTTGTGTAATCGGCTAAAAATATATATTTTCAAATACTAGAACAACCAAAGTTTAACTGTAAAGCTAAGCTACCTATAGGAATTGCGATCCATTGAATGTCAATAGTGGCTAGTGTGCTACCGCTACGTGAAAAATGTATCATGGTATTCCAAATAGAGACTCTTGGTGCTCACTTTAAATACCATGGAGAACGATTTACTGTCTTTCCCGGAAAAAGAAAGGCGATCTACCCGATCTATAAGGAAGTTGTTAAGTCTTAGCAACGTTGCTAATATTTGTAACCAATAGAAACAAATTTGAAGCCTGTCATTTTCAAGTTTTATTCTGTGTTCGCAATTATTATTGGTTATTTACTATAGCAATGTTGCTAAGACTTAACAACTTTCTTACAGAATTAGGGCGTATATCGGATCTACATTTTTTGTGTTCTTTAGGGTAAAAATTGTCAGTTGACTAAAGCCCGGATGGAATGACATGGACAATTTCTGATAGGTAAAATTCACAGCAATAAAAGGTTTTAGCGCCCCCTGCAACGAATGAAAATGGCTGACATTTATTATCGGCTACCATTTACATATACATACGGCCTAATTCACTAAGAAAGTTGTTAACATAGTCGTTAGGTAACAACTGAGAGTTAACAACGATTTTTAGCAACTCTTCTAACAACTGTCATTCAATTGGTATTCAGTAAATGTATAATTAACGACATTGTTAAAAACAGTCGTTCTGAACAATCGTTGTTAAATATAGCAGTGAACTTATTAACATGTGAGTTAAAAGGCATGTCGATTCTTAATATTTGTAGATATTACTACTCTATTCACAACCTAAAGTGACAGATTTTGATTCGTTTGACGTTTGAGTTTTTAATAATGAGTGATAAGAAAATTTGGGGTGCAAGATGTTCCGCGGAACAATATTCTCTAATGGTAGATTTCACGATAATTTTGGACTAATTAAATAACAAAGTTAGTTTTGCATTTCAGTTCTGATAACTGCTAGTGGGAAATTTTGCATATGGTTGAGTGCCTTGAAAAATTGAAATTTTGCCCTATAATCTCTTAAATATGTAAGATATATGAAAATAAATTTTTAAAAATTTCATTTAGATCTTTTCGGGAGAGAATATGAAAATTTGTTCAATATTAAGAATTAAAATATGTAAGTTTGGAATAAATGTAAACCCTTCATCTTGTAACATGAGACCTTCGGGCATACTCAGTATGCTTGAAGCATGAGACCATCCATTCACGAATTAAACGAATATCTCTGTAAATATTTTTTTCCCGATATTAGTATCGGGAATGGATTACTAACATCTCGCAAATTTCTTTGCATAAATCTAAAAAATTTATTTTCAAAATGTATATTATTATTGGGCATGTAGGTTTAAATTAGTTTATTGTAAATAGTTTACCTTAACAACGAGAGAAATGCAGTTGCTAGATTAACAACTCGACGTAACGACTAGTTGTTAAATTTTAGCAACTTGATTTAATAAAAAATTGGGATTTTGAACAACTGACATTGAAATTAACAACTGAAAATGGTTGTTCATTATAACAATTTTGCTTAGAGAATTAGGCCGATAATGTCATTTTATGCAGATCCCAGACAGAGAATAGTTAGATTCTAAAATCTCATTTTTAAAACAGTTTTGGGTCAAGACCCACAGCTGGGTGGATCGTCTTTTTCTTCGGGGAAGACAGCATATCGTTCGCCAGGGTATTTAAAACAAATACCAAAGGTCAGTATTCGGAATACCATGATACATTTTCACGCAGCACTAGCCCCCTAAGAACCGATAGAAAACAATTTTGTCTGAGATCGGTAATTCTTAAACGTTCGAGATTCTTATAACATTTTTTGCACGATCTACCCTCAAAATAAAAAATAAAAAATAGGATTTCAAAATTATTTTGGCGTATTAAAGATTTTTAGTTGACATTTTGAAAGTAAGCTATGATTATTATTTTTATTTACGTACCGTCTCGCCTCCTGATCGGTAAGTAATCAGAATTACTTACCGATCAGTAATTTGTAAAGATAATATACTACCTTGGAAATTCTATCTGTAAACATTAAAATTAACCCGTTTGTGCAAAAGTATATATATCATTTTTTTTCTTGACAGAATAAGAAAATGTTAATATCTTTTTCCAAGGGAAAGAATGAGAACATCCTTGATATTTCAATACGGACGTCATGAAAAACATAGACAGTGAAATTTAATCCAGTTTATAAATAAAATTTATCTGCCTGCTGTCATTTTATTTGTCAGCGGGAAAAACAGCAACAAAACAAAACAGTCGCTTAGGAAATAAAGAAAACATAAAAAGCATAGCCGCCTAGCTCTGTCCCTGAAAAAACCGCCTGGCCATTTCGTCCAATTACGCCCAATTATAAGTAAAACGAAGACAAAAAGTAATCCAACCCAGCGCGTAAAACTGGAGTAGCCATTAATCGGATTAGGGCCTTATCTCCTTCCTGCTTCTCTATGGAGAAAGTTCCTTTACGGCCAAGATGTCCTGCAATTAAACGTTATGATATTATCAAGGTCATTGGTCTTTTAAAACTCAGGACAGGATTTTATTGTTAGCAGTTTTGAGATGTTGACGCAATCTGCTTTATTTTCTTTTTATTTGAACTGTTGCACAAAGAAAAGACGTCTGAATCTAAGGAAGATATTTATGACTGTATTTTCCCACTATACACTGGGAGTTTTTATTTTCTCTGTTCTAGTAAATGGCCAGTATTTAATAGCTATTCTCCAGATATTTGGCACAATGTATTTTCCATGATATGCTTTCCAGAATTTACAACAGAACAGCAGATGTTGAATGGGGTTGTCCTACACTTTCGAATTTTTTTACCTCCCGCTACCCTTGGTAAGGGAGGTATAAATGACCCACGTTTTAAGGTCCCTAGAATCCAATTATAACATTTTCACGATGATGTCTGTATGTATGTGTGTGCGTGTGCGTGCGTGTACGTACGTGTGTGTGTTTAACTCAAATACTATGATTCAGAAATTTTGAAACCTTGAATTTCTAGCTAATTCTAATATGGGAAGAAGCCATTAGTTTTTGCTGTAAATCAGATAATCGGAAATGGTACTTTTCTTGAAGCTCAAAATAGTTTTTCTTCGAAAAATACCTTCAAATGTTATTACAAAAATGAAAGATTATTAAATTTTCTACACATTTGCATAAATACTTTTTTTATATATTTAATAGATAAATTTATAAAATTATCTCTAATTTCAATTTCAGAGCTTACGCTTTAAACAAGCTCACCTCCTTGGTTACACAGTTAATATCTCAAATGTATGTAACTGACAGATAAATGTCACTGTCAAAGAACTAATCATTTCAAATTAATAATAGTAACGTTTTAAAATAGAATATAGTAACTAGAACCATAGTTATATAGAATGGATCTTAATACAGTTTCCAGCATAACTAAATATGTACATTTAAATTAATAAAAATTAAAAGCGGGAGTATTGTGTTGGCCACATCAGATTTTGTTCTCATTGAGTGTAGGTACTTAAAACTATTTACATACATACATACTTACATAAAATCATAAATATCCCACATAAGGGCCTATTCTGTAACTCAGTGGTTAATTTTTAACCATTGGTTAAATTTTTTAACCAATCAAGTATGTTGACATATAACAAAAAAATGAATTTTTAGTTGTCAAATAAATATCTATAGGGCGCGAGCAATCACGTGACTCAAGCGTCCTTAACGTGCTAGGAATCAGCTGATTTGTGTGCGCTTGTCATTTTGACTTGAACAATGTCACTTTGACAAGATCAATGTTTTGACTTATTTTAATTTTGAACTGTTGAGAAGTTATTATTTTTAATTTCATGTTTTTTACTGACTGAAAATTGTACATTAATAACATTTTAGCAGTTTAAAATCAAAATAAGTCAAAATATTGGTCTTGTCAAAGTTCCAAGTACGTCAAGGACGTCCGAGTCACGTGTCTGCTCGCGCCCTATTGGATAAAATTTTTAACCACTGGTTAAAATTTTTATCCAATAGATATTTATTTGACAACGAAAAATCCATTTTTTTGTTATGTCAACATACTTGATTGGTTAAAAAATTTAACCAGTGGTTAAAAATTAACCACTGAGTTACAGAATAGGCCCTTTGGTGGGTTAGCACAAACCCGAAACAATAATAATAATAATAATAACTACAAAAATAATCACTCACTCTTTCAACAGCATTCTTACTGACCGGACATCATACAACAAATATTGCTCATTCTTAACATATTAAGATGACCGATTTTCGGTAGTGAAAGACCGCATCCGGACCACAATAATAGTTACGAAACATTCATCCTTCGCCACACATTCCTGTCTAAGCACACTTCTTTCGTTTCGGCCACATTCATAATCGCATTCATACACGCTCTTCTTCTTCCACTCGGAAACTTTCTCTTTTTTAGCACCTTGTCAATCACATCCATCCACTTATACACTGGACGGCCACGCAATCGAACACCCTCAACTTCACCAAGATATATACGCTTTACAAGCCGTTTACTCTTCATTCTCTCCACATGACCAAACCATCTCAACTGGCTCATTCCTACTCTCTTAACAACATTCTTCCTAACCATACATTCTTCATACACCAAATTATTCCTCATGCGATCCCGTCTTACACATCCACATACACCACGTAAATACCTCATTTCCACGGCAGTCACTCTTTTTTTATGCTTTCCCTTCCATGCTAAACATTCACTTCTATATATTACTATAACTATTGCCGTTTTCAATCTTCTTTTGCGCACATATTAGCAACAAATCATCCTAAAATTCTAGCTATCCACCACTATCCTTCTTGTAACATTTGGCAACGTAAGGACCCTCACGTTCTTCCTCAGCGATCCTGTGCGTGTCCTGATTTTGTATTCATGGCAGGAGTGAGTTGTCCTAAAGAGCAAACACAAACACTTGACGCCAACTATTAATTTGGAAGTTGAGCGAAACAGCAGGCTGTATACAGGCGGATGATACAGCCCGGACTGATAGGGCACGCACCACCGTATATGAAGATGTTAGGGTAATAGCCGGAACCAGGAAATGAAAGATAGAGCGGATTATAGTGCTTGTATTTGCGAAACTATTTAGGAAACAAACAAGTAGATGTTAGGAAACTATTATCTCATTTGAACCACCTGTTAAGAGCACACCCAGTGGATGAAAGATTTGAAATTTCTAGTTTATACAGACGTACGTTCTCTCTACTTTCTAAGAAAATTTTGTATTTTTATCATCTATTTTACTCAACGTTCTTTTCTAGCTTCCCAAGTCTCCTCCCAAACAATCAATCAGTTAAGGTTTGCAACTGTTTCTATACAAAAACTGTTGAAAAGGAACAGGACAATCAGGGCCGGCGGTATTGATATAAATATTAATAAATCTATTTTACAGAAATGATACATATAAAATATGGGGTCTCGTGGCCGCGTGCCTGAGTGTCAGGTCGCGAATCTGGGGAACCGGGTTCGATTCCGACTGACGCCAAATATTTCTAATTTTAAATGGCACAAAATTGTCCCCTGTTGTGCACTCTCCACGCCAGCATTGAGTGCCCGTGAGGTGACGCCTGGTAAGCGCCCGCCCGGTGCAAATATTTCATCATTACCGATATCTGTGTACAAAGCAGATTGGCACACCCAGTAATGGGTAATAAGCCGCGATGATATATTGTTTATATATTATACATATAAAATAAAGGATTCCCATTTTCGAATCTCTCTCTTGGGATCTTAGTTATTATAAGAGATAAAATTGCCCCGTTACTGTACCAGTTGTATTTATTTCGAAAAATGCATGTCACCAGATAAAACAACAATTCAAATATATGCGTAGGGTAATTCCGAGAGAGATGGCATACCGGGCGAGATGACTCTTTTGGCAAAATCGAAATAATGTGTTCTACTATTCGTTGGATTTCGGCAAAAGAGTCATCTCATCCGGTAAGCCATCGCTCCCGGAATTACTTATTTTTCCATGTAATTCTAAGTATTACAAAATATGGAATTTTGTTTTGCACTTCATTAGAAAACTTTTTCATACATTTTCGAACGATGATGATCATGCTTATGATTTATTGCATATAGAAACAAAATCGATCCTTTCGAATTTATGAGGCCCAACTATCGCCAAGATTTGTTTATAATATATGCATCTATATTTATTCCCAGTTTAAAGTTAACATTTAGAATTTCTCCTAATTCTTAGCTTTACATTTTACTGCAAATACTTCACATTGTTGCATGTTGAACCGTTTCGTAGTGTAAAACTGAGTTTGGGTGTTTAAAATTTCGAATTCAGAAAAACATACTTAAAGTCATTTCATTTGATTTTTATGAAGGTATTTTAAGAATATGTATCACATATATATTTGAAGAATTACTCGTAATTTTCTTGATAAATCTATAACTTTTTTTTAAAATTTCGGCGCCCTCCATCTGTTTGCACTATTCTGCCACGCTTACCTCGCTTACCGCCTAGTGCCGGCCCTGCGGACAATTGTTCATAATTTTGTGTGTTTGGAGTTTGTATCATTTTATCAATATGCAATATCGTTTGAAATTTCATAGCAGTGTTCGCAGTTGGCAAAAATATTTAGGAATGAGTAGATATACAACAATTATTTATTTATTCATTTGTTCTGAAGGCATATAAATAAACAAAAATCAATAACAACGGAAAAACTAAAAATTATTACTCTTACATATTTAATTTAATATTTTATTATAATACAGACTTGAAATAAAATAATATATTACTCACAGCTGCCAATAAAAAATAAAAATATGGAATTTTTGTTGTTATTATAAGTATATTAGTCAAAATGTATAACTAGACGTTAAAAACTAACAAAAACTAATTTTCAATATGCCGATGAGCGGTCCGCGAGTTACTAACAACTTATATTTATATGAAATTCTCAACAATAGAAACCTCGTGTCTCATTCTCAATAATATTAGCGCAAACCACAATATTTAGAATGAGACTTTTTCACATTTTTCAAAATGTGTTTTAAATGAATGTTATTATTTTCCTTAGTAATAAAAAAGTAGTGTATTATTTTTGTAAATAACTAAATTCAAAGATTGGCGCCAGAAATAGTCATGAAAAACAACACCCCCTCCTGTGACGTCAAATTACATGCCACATATCATAGCCAATAGGAAAACAGTCTGTCCATCACCTACGTCATTTATATAAATAAAAGTAGACGATAGTTTGTCACATGTTAAGCTGTATGGACTTTGACGTCACATCCTGTTTCATGTCACATGATTTTTTAAAAATATTACGCACGTATCGTCATATTTTCAAATTTGAGTCTTTAATAATTTTTTTCTATTTCGGTGTTCTTATGTTTCTATAAAAGCACTGTTTATCACTGAAAACACGACGTTTAGAAAATCTATAAACGTACTGTTTTTGGTGCCTTTCATGTGGTAGTCATGTTTTGTTATATGTTGTTTTCTTAATAAAAAGGCATGATGGTCCACGTAACGTCCTTCAATCCTATATTCAAGTTTTATTTATGATAACCAACACGAACTACCGATATGTCAAATCAGGATGGTTCATTAATAAACCTTCGAGTTCATTGTATGTATTGGTTTCCCTCTTTCATAATTGTATAATGCTTGATACAATGTTTTAATGTAAACAATCAGACAAAATAACAAGATACACAAACTATCAAAATGTGAAATTTCAATTTTTAGCGGGAAGCGCTACCAACATAACTGATAAAAAAACACCATCTCATATTTTTGACAAGTCCTTTTTTAAAAAATCTAATTGTAAAATTACCTCAATAGAAAAAATAGTATAAAAAACATGTATCATAAGGCCTGTTGACGCACTCGTCCTTTGTAAAACTCGCCTGGCGGCTCGTTTTCCAAACTTGGACTCGTACGTTAACATATTGCCTTATGATATTTGTGTTTTAACGTACTAATGTCTGTTAAGTAACTAACACATCATCTTTCTGTATTTTCAGGGTACCACCATAGCATGCAGCACCCACCGCGTATAACCGAGCACCCCACCGACACCGTCGTGCCCCGTCACGAGCCCGCTACCCTTAACTGCGCTGCTTCGGGAAGCCCCGAGCCCTTAGTGTCGTGGTACCGCGATGGGGTAGCTGTCCGGACAGCCCCCAGCGACGCGCGAAGTCACCGGGTGCTGCTACCCGCTGGAAGCCTCTTTTTCTTACGGGTGGTGCACTCCAGAAGAGACTCCGACCAGGGGGTGTATTGGTGTGAAGCCAGCAATGTCCTGGGGAAGGCGAGGAGTAGGAATGCCACTCTGCAAGTTGCTGGTGAGTAAGAAGAGTCTTTTTTGTATATATTAACTGTGTTGGTATATTGCTCGTACATATGTATCAAGTTGATGCATAAGTTCGTAGCGTCTTTATTAAATTCAAAATTTGTTTATTTTTTAATGAAAATATATTAATCAAGAACATATTTTTTAAAAAAATATTTTTGAAGAGACGATAAAAACTTGCTACCAATATTTTTTCTATTGGCAAAATATTCATTAATTGCCCAGAAAAAAATTAATGAAATTTTAATATTTAAATCACCGCCATGTATGACGTAGAATTACGCCGAACCAATGAATGGCCGTAAAGCAATAACATCGGTACGGTCAATAGCAACGGCATGTGCGGGTAATTTAAACATGACAGATCATCTCTTTGACGTTTGAATAATAGTTTGGAGGTTAATATTTTCGTTTGTCATTTTAATCTTGTACGAGTATAAGCTAAGTTAAAATCCTGCTTAACAAATCGAAATACGTAATAAAAGTAACAGAAACCACGCAAATTGTAAATAATAAAGAAGAGAGACAGTGACATAAAAATGAACTAATGTCAAAATCAAATTAAAACTCGCACTCGCTCGCCATCTTTAGGTTACATTCTTAAATATGCATCCCTTTCTCCAGTTCAAAATAATGACGTCAAAGAAAATCTTCTTTTTTAATTTATTAAAAACATATTTTTTTAAAATAAAATTTATATTTTTACCTACGTTTTCAACTTTACTTTCGGTATTTAGTGATAGGTATCAGATTTTTAGTACCACGCAAGTAGCCTATTGTCTCCCAACGATCTGGCACTTTTTTAATTCCACATCTGAAGAAATCTGCTGGTTTGAAAGTTCATGTGATCCTCCTTGAAACGAGAAAACTATTTTTGTAATTCCGTTCACAAATAGTTCTAATGGCATCCGATGCCTTAACTCCTCGGTTAAACTCAATAAAAGGATATGTCGGAAATGCTCGTTTTTATGTACTTAACACTCCATTTTCTTTTGACAATAATTTACACAATTTTATGCAAAGAATAGTATAACAACAAAACAACGTTGAAATAATGTCTAACAACTTGGATTTCAATGCTTTATTGCCCTAAAAACTAAAAACGGTCGAGCATCAACCCAATCTAGTGTCTTTTTTACGTCGTTATTCAACAAAAAGTGTTTTCAGAAAACACTAACGATGGCTGCAGTATTTTGTCAATATTTTTATTCATTTTATTCAAATTCAAAAATAAAACAACTGATAAGATTATTAGCACATGTGAAACGGCATATTACCCTTTGCTGGGTGTGCCAATCTGCTTTGTACGCAGATTTCGGTAATGATGATGACATATTTGTACCGTGCGGACGTTTACCAAGCATCACCTCACGGGCACTCATTGCTGGCATGGAGAGTACACCACACGGATTAATTTTGTGCCATTTAAAATTCGAAATATTTGGCGTCGATCGGGATCGAACCAGGTTCCCCAAATTCGCGACCTGACACTGGCCAGGAGACCCCATAAACCATAAACGTGAAAAATAAGATACTAACACAGTGCCAGTGAAAATAACGCTATTCACACGGCTATGAATAAAGTTAAAATATTTAGAATAATAAATGAATTTACGTTACAGCGATTGTTAACAACGAGCGTAGTTTTAAAATGCATATTGTAACTCAAGCGAAACAATATGAATTTTTGGAAGACAAGTGTGTTACATCCAGCCTTATCGCGCGCCCTTCTTGTCAATGTAAATATGAGAGAGATAAATGTATACCAACTTATTAATTCGTGCATAATACAAGTGGCCTTGATCAGACATACCGTGTGTTCAGAAAAATTCCTAACTTGGAGTAGGCTATGAACAAAGAAACGTATATCAATTTAAAAATATTTAATTTAGTGCCAATTTAACATGAGATATTTTCAAAAATGTTATCTAAAGAAATTAAAGCTTTTCTTCCTGTGTCTTATTTTAGAAATGGAAACAATTTAGAAAACGGCGAATGTCAATATACTGTATCCTTCTTTATTGTCTTTTCTCTTTAAAATTACATTTTAAGATCAATTTTGACATCTTGACTTTTGAATTGAATAAGGCGGCGGTCTCACTGTCTCTCTGGTAAAGTTGTGTCCTGTAATGTAGTATCGAATCATGTCGTATCATTTAAAAACTGAAGGTCCGGTCTCATTGGTCGAGTTGCATATATCATTTGGTGTCGAGTATATCTAAATATATTAATCTAAATTAATTTCACTCATGCTCCGCTTTTTCTCAATAACCTTTGTTGTTTCTATTTTCACAACTACTTCTGTTTGTCAGTGTTAAATCAAATGAAATTTGAATGACATCACCTAAATTAAGACATTTACGCATGCGTCAAGGCATCGAGTGGAATCAAGTAAAAATCAAACCAACTTGAAAATCAAACAAGTCGACGACACTCGATAGAAAACGAAGGCCCAATGTGACACGCTATTAGAATACACGTGCTTGAAATATGCACGACAGTAAACGATTGATAGTACTCGGTTAATGAGACCACTGCCTAATGATCAGACATACGTTTCTCTGTTCATAGCTTACTCCGAGTTAGGAATTTTATTGAACACACTGTATTTAAATAATTAAACTGTACCTTTCTTACCAAGGATAGCGAAAGTAAAAATGTTGGTATCCCATTAATTTTCGTTCGATAAGCCCCCCAATTACCAGGGTTGCAAGGTCTTCAATAAACCAATCCCTCTACCCTTATCTCCCCCTGAATCCAATTCTGTTTTTCCTCTTTCTCGGCGGATACAAAATAGATAGGAAGTTAATTGTATCCACCTTCATCTGTTTATCTCTGCTAAGAAACAATTTTCACTTCAACCCCTTAATACACTCCTTATACTCGCGTTTGTCGACTGTTCGCGTTGAGTACCTCGTTGTAAATGCAAAGGTGAGAAGTTAAGTTCTCGCAGTTATTGTACGTGGAAATGACGGGACTCAATATAGGATTTAGATTGGAACGGAGTATATTGCAGAAGATATTGAAAGATAATGTTTAGGTTAGCGAAGAGTGGGTATATTAATGTTGACATAAGAGAGTTGCTTATAGTAGATTTTTTATCCTGGTTTTCTTTTCTTAAGTTTATGAGTATATCATCTACTTCAAAATAAGCTGGAGTAATAAATCAAAGATATTCGCGTCAATAATGGTTTGCTAAGGGATAGTCGAAAAGACTCGACTATTTTTTCGAGATTAGATGAAGTCATCTTGCAATGAAATAAATATAAATTTTGATTAAGAAACTTTTATTTGCAAATAATATACATACATATAGTAATCAGGTATAAAGCGGGCGGGATTCTATGAGTACTCTAGAAAAGTTACATCTAATTATTCTGGTGGCTTTAATTAAAACTATTATATTTACCCCTTAACCTTAAAATTAATTTTAATAAAAACTAAATACGTATTTCGAGAACTAAGTTCTCATCATCAGTAGTATAACAAGGGAAAGTTAAACAGAGTAATCAAGATTACTCAACATGTCAACCATGCCAGAGGTCCTAACAACTCTGAAAATCAAGGGAGAGAACTGGGATTATATAGGGACGGGAGTCACAGGTCACAGGTGAATAATTACTTATAAACTAAGATAAATTTCGTCCAATAATAAATTAAATCGTCCAATGAAATTTAACTTTGTATTAAATCGAAAAGTTTTGAGTTTGGTATGGGACCGATATCTGCGTTCATTAAATTATTTTTATATTTTTACCTTCCGTCACCTTTAGGTAAGGAAGGTATTGTCTTTGGTCAAAAAATTCGGTGGTGAGTTTTTGATGAATAAGCACGTTTTAGGGTCCCTACAATACGATTTTACTATTTTTACGATGATGTCTGTATGTGTGTGTGTGTGTGTGTGTGTGTGTGTGTGTGTGTGTGTGTGTATGTGTGTATGTGTGTGTGTGTGTGTATATGTATGTGTGTCTGTGTGTGTGTAATAAAATTTTCGTCTACGATAACTTCCATACTACAATTCTAAAAATTATAATTCTTTCGTATTTCTCTTCATTACATCCATGTGAAGAGCTGATTAGATTTTGGTTAGAATTGGACAACCGAAAGTACCCTCATTTGAAGATTTTAACAGTTTTTCTTGAAAAAACTATCTTAAATATCATTTTTTCACATTTAATGCTATTATAAATATTAAAGAACATTGTATTCTCTATACGATTTGACTGCATTTTATACTTCATATTAAATGGATATAGAGTTATAAAATTATAAAGAAATTAAATTTCATAAATTAGCTAGCTATGCTAGAAACAGCTACTATATTAAATAAATTCTGATTGAAAGATGTCAGTGTCAATTGGCATATTCATTGTATATTTGTGTTATAATTTTACTCGAAATATGGAATCTTTTTGCTCGAAACTTTCTGTATGGAATTTGTATAAAATACATACAACTGTTGAAAGGTAATATACATACAAGAAATATAGAATCTTTTGCAAGGAATTTTCTGTATAGATTTTATAGATAATACATCGGAATTTACGCAAATTCTACCGGTAGATACCGCATCTACCGACTGTGTTCGAAAACACGAGTGGTAAAAAGTTACCGTGTTCGAAAATTGTACAGTATCTACCAAATGCATCTACTGGATTCGTGAGGATTCTAATCTCAAAAAAAGGTTGTGATGCAAAGCGAAGCGCACGCGGCAAAAGTGGGACTGTGTTCAAAGTATGACTGCTCAGTTTGTTAACTACATCAAATTTCTAACATGTTTCAAATTTTCAATTTTTTTTATAGGTTATGTATACCACTTGCGTTCTTAAAATATCGATTTCGGTAGCTGTAACCTGATAAACAGCTGTTTACAGTTAACAGTTCACAGGTAGAATTTTCGTAAATGCCTCATATAACTGACGGAAGGTAATGTGCTGGTCACATCAGATTTTTTCGAGATTAGATGAAGTCACCTTGCATTGAAATAAATATCAATTTTGATTAAGAAACTTTTATTTGCAGATATTATAAATACATATAGTAATCAGGTATAAAGCCGGCGGAATTCTACGAGTACTCTAGAAAAGTTACATTTAATTATTCTGGTGGCTTTATTTGCCACATCCCTGACAAAAATCCAATACTACTATTCTTGCAAAGTTTGATTTATTACAACAGTTTATTTTGAAATATAGTACTAAAATTTTTGAGCGTAGTATATTTTGCATCGGTTATAATGAATTAAAACTACTACCGCATTTAGATTGTAAAACAGTTAAAACAACCATTTCATTTATTCATCGTTTCTCTCTCTCTAACATCCACTTCTACGTATGTTCTTTCTCTGTCGCCATTTCTGCAGTAAGTACCTCGATTGCACAAAGCTAAGAGTCGCGCCACATAAATCACAATTTAATCAATGCTCCCCCTTGTTCCGTCCCTGTGCTAAGCGAAGCCCACCACGATGTTCGATTATTCCTGCTCATTGCAACAGTGTAAATGGAATGTATTGTCATTGCTATACAGCAGGAATAGTGGCCTTTGAAATGGGACACTATGTACAGGGGGGGCTTCGCCCAATCCAAGAATTTGACCGGACTTAGGGGGAGATTTTTTTTTAACAGTAACAATTTAAATAAGTAATGCCCATTCATTCTTTGCTCAACAAAAATTAAGTATTTATTTTGCCTACTAAAATCTTGTTATTAATAGCATTTGCCATTTACTATTCTCTTTCCGCTGAGCCTAGTAAAGTAATACACAATATTTACTTGCAAAACACATTTATTTATAATTTTTCATGGCATTCCCCTCCACAATCAATACATTTTTGCATCCGTGAAAACCAATTTCCAAAACATTTTCTCCAATTTTCCCGCGTTAGTTTCTTTATTTCATTTTTAAATGCATCAACAGCTTCTTCGACTGATGTAAAACGTAACCCCGTAACTTATCTGCACAGAAACTATTTAAATTAATGTACATAAAAATGAAAAATAATGTACTACGGCTTGTCACCCCAATTTTTACCTCTCGCTAAGAGAGGTATTGTATTCATGCTAAAAATCGCATATCCAGATTTTAGTGAATAAGCACGTTTTAAGGTCCCTAAAATCCGATTATAACATTTTTACGATGATGTGTGTGTGTGTGTGTGTGTGTGTGTGTGTGTGTGTGTGTGTGTGGATGTGTGTGTGTGTGGATGTTGGATTCACCATAACTCAAATACTATAAGACTCAAGACATTTTTAACTACGGATTCCTCAATCTAACAATAATGTGAAGAGTCGAGTCAATTTTGGTAACAATTGGACAACCGGAAGTAGTAGTTACAAGAAAAAAATCATCTAAATATTATTTATCGAAAATTTATGTAAATACTTATATTAAAGAACGTTAAATTCTTTATTCGATAAATATAAATTTATTATTATATCTTCTATAGATTTAGAGATAAAGAAATGCATAAAAAATAATTTGATGTAAAAATTCTTAGATCAAACTACTTCAAGGCAAGAAATTCAAATGTTTGTAATTCACACATAAATGTCACTGTCAAAAATATTTGCATGCCACTGTCAAAAATATTTGTACATCATTATGAAGACTATGAAAATAAATAAAAAGTCAACAACGCAAAAGAATATACCTAAAAAAGAATATAAAAGGTATTTGCGAAAAAATGACGAATAAAAGAAAAAGAAAAGGAAAGTAGAAAAAAAATCAGGATATCGAATATAAAGAAAATGTATGTATTGTACATAATTTATATTAAAATAATTATTTTGTAGTGAGACATGAATATATGTATTTGTATTTAAAAATATTTTTCGTTTTATGCGTAGAACCAGGTAGAATATCTGGCGAGAGGTTATGTGCCGGCCACATCAGATTTTTTTACTGGATATAAAAGTATGTGGCCTCTTTATAATTTAGTTAAAATTTGAAACAGAAACTATTTAAATTAATGTACATAAAGATGAATAATAACAGAATAGAACAGAAACTATTTAAATTAATGTACATAAAAATGAAAAATAATGTACTACTCTTGCCCTACGGCTTGTCACCCCAATTTTTTTACTGGACATAAAAGTATATAGCTTCCTTAATATTCAGTTAAAATTTGAAACAGAAACTATTTAAATTAATGTACATAAAGACGAAAAATAACAGAATAGAACAGAGACTATTTCTGCACCATCTCAAACGGTTTTCTTTTTGACTGGAGTCAAATTGGGGGAAATCCAACGAGAACAAAGCTTACATACCATCAAATGTTGTTGTAAAATAGTGTTAATTGCTTGACAGTAACATGTCGGTCCTCTTTAATCATGTTCTGAACAAGACGAATATTGTTT